>CM077256.1:18085513-18108013 GCA_039654775.1 Spinibarbus caldwelli
TCATAGTATAATCTGCAATACAGCCTATTGGGGATGCGCAATGCTAGAGCTATTATATAAACAGGCTCTGTGCTGCACTTGTCAAATCAATGATACTAACATCGCAAATATGAAAATAAGAATGTTAACCGGGGTTTACGAATGAAACGTCATCTTAAGAATACCCAGGATTAACTGATAAACCTGGGTAAAGTGTGAGCAGTGTGAAAAGTAAAACAAGATAGACCAGGATTTTCTTTACCCCGTGGTTTAGAATTACCCAGGGTTAACTATGCCAAATGTAAAAAGCCCTGTAATAAATAAAGTACAAAAATTACTGAAACTAAAACTAAAGCTAATTTACATGTATTAAAAAAAAGAATAAAAAAATGACAAAAGCACATAAATTTATTAAAACAAACTAAAATCAATAGAAAACGGAAATATCAAAATAAAGTAGTAGTAACAACTAATAGTACCTTGGCTTTTTCGATTACATTGGAAAATTCTCCACTCCAGAAGAAGCAGTGTTTGGGAGTGATGAGCAGATAGCAGTCACCACTGTTCAGAGAGCGGGCTGTGGGTTCAACCAGACGCACCTGAACATGTCTGCGCCCTGTGTGAATTATTATACAAGTGTTAAAAGCAGAACTTGCACATTTAAGACATAAAAACTATATTTTGCATGACCCTTGACCACTTTACCTTTAATGTGGATGAGCATGAGCTTATGGAAAGGCACAGCGCTGTTGTTGGTCACCACCTCCGTAGACTTCACGCTCCGCAGATTGACTTTCTTAAAGTTTTCTTTGCTGGCCAGACCTGCCAGAGCAGCATCTGCCAAATTTGAGTGCTTGGCCACTGTAGACACACAGAAGAGAGACATTTAAAATGAAATAACAGTGTTCACATTTGCTACATCACCATTATAACTGCTACTTCAACATAACGAGAGAAGACAGGAATGTGCAGCAAATTAAGCAGCATTAAGAAAGCATGTTTTCAAAATGCACATTAAATTCTGGAACACTTCTGGAACAAATTCTGGGACTTTGTGCTTAAATATCATATTTACTGTGAAAGTGGTGAAAACATTCCATAAATTCACTACAAAATGTAAATAACAAACTTACTCCGCTCCATTTGTATCCTTTTGGTCTCCACAGAGGCCACGTTGAGTCTCTGCTCAGTGTAAGCCTGTCTGAGGTCGTCTCGTGCCGCCAGGGCACGGAGAGGGTTTCTCGAGCTCTTGGTTCTCCTGGAGGGCCGCACTGAACGCTTGTGTTCCTCAACTGCTGATGCTAGTCTGCAATTAATCAACAACACATTCATGAGAGCAAGAACTAAGAAATCATCTACTTTACACTTTCACATCCCTAAACGCTGAACAAAACAAACTGTGATTGGTTGCACTATGTGTCAGTCAGACAGCCTCTGGGCGTTCTTTGGTCAGTAAAAGCTGCTATGGAGTCCAGACCTTCTGATGTTTCTAAATGCTGCTCTTCTTTTGTTTCCACAGAAGATCGTATTTGGGTAACACTTTATTTTACGCGTCCTTGTAATACGTTACATGTACTTACAGTAATAACAGCATATATTTGCATATGACTGCCTCCGGACCAAGACAACGGCACGACTGGTCTTCAACGAGCCCAAAAGTGCCCATGTTACACCTCTCTTTATCTCCTTGCACTGGCTGCCGGTTGCACCTCGCATCAAGTTCAAGACACTGATGCTTGCATATAGAACAGCCACAGGCTCTGCACCCACCTACTTCCACTCACTATTACGAATCTACATCCCCTCCAGAAGTCTGAGATCCACAAGTGAGCGACGCCTCGTGGTACCATCACAGAGAGGCTCAAAATCTCTTTCCAGAACATTCTCGTTGACTGTTCCTGGCTGGCGGAATGATCTTCCCATCCCTATCCGGAATGCTGAACCCCTGACAATTTTCAAGCGACAGCTGAAAACTCATCTCTTTCGACGCTACTTATTCCTTGTACTTATTTGAACAATGCTTGAAACTTGGTATTACGAGCCCTTCCTGTGTCTGTTCGCCTCTTTAAGAAGAATCGCTTTATGTAGTCCCCAATTGTAAGTCGCTTTGGATAAAAGCATCTGCAAAATGACTAAACGTAAATGTAAAAATGTAAGACATAGACAAATAGTTATACAACATCACACCATAGGCATGACCCACTGGCACTTAGTCGCTTAATAGCTGATATCCGTCTAAACCAAAAGCAAAAGCAAAAAGAACCCATAATAATCACTGACACTTTCTAGACTGGATACAGTATACAGATACGTGTTCCATTTCTGACATAGCCTACTCCACGTACTTGAGTCTGCTGACAGCAGGACAAATGTAAGAGTAAAAAATGTTTGCTTTGACACGTCCAGTTTAAACAGCTTGTTTGTGTCTCAATATAGACGTCAGAAGGATCCCAGAGTCAGAAACAAGTAAATGGTGCATCCTCGATTGTGTCAGAGGATCATATGTTTACGATTGTTAACGAGGCATAATGTAAAGGAGAATTCGCAAAGAAACTCTTGTTTAAAGAAGCAGCAGCTAACTGTATTGGATCTGACAGCAGCTGCATCGCAAACTTTAAGTAAACAATTTCATAATGCTTTGTCTGTAAATTATGGTTTTATATGGATAATGTTTTTATAACACTTACAAGCAATAGCAAAGGGGTCCTTGATACGGTTTCCTATAAAATAACATTAGCCAATCATAACAATGGCCGTTTACTGACAAGCCAAAGGACCCACCATTAAAAACGGATAATTTCAGACAGAGTCAGAATAAGAGTTGAAAAAAAAAAATAAATAAAAAATTTTATTAAAGGGATAGTTTGTCTTCAGTTGGTCCCCATCGACTTGCATAGTGGTTTTTTTGTTCATTCTATGGAAGTCAGTGGGGACCAGCAACTGAAGGTGAACTATCCCTTTAACATAATTTTTGGGTGAACCACCCATACCCCTCTAACAAAGTAATAAGAGCAGTATCTCACTTGGGTGTGTCTGACTGGATGATGCTGAAGTCTTCTTCCTCAATCAGCAGGACACTGGAACTCAGAGCAGTGGGTGATAAGCGACTGTAGAACCGCCCAAACGTCTCCTCATCATCCAGCATCATCACCTCCTTCTCTTTTTCCTCCATCACCTCGATGGTGGAGTTCTTTGTGCCCGCACCTCCTGCATATTAAATGAAATAAGAGAAACAGATCCCTGCATACAACTATATTATGCATTAAGCTGCAAGTTATTAACAGAGTAATTCAATTAATAACCTTTATTGTGAAGTCTGTCCAAAAAAGACTCCAGTTTGTCCAGTCTTTTATCTCCTTCAGCATCAGGACGTGTGGAGATTTCTGTCAGAAGGACATTTCCAGACATGAGAGAAGGACACTTTGGAGACACAATAGCCCTAATAATACATCACCGTGGCATGTGAGTATTCAAACAGGGTTACAGATGATGTCATAAACTGATACCTTCTAATGGTTTGACTGGTGTGCTGTTGCTGGCTTTCTTGCTGAGGATGATGGGAACATCCTCTCTGTTAGGTGACACTAAGCCTGATGGGAAACAGATATCTCAACATGAAAACATTCTTATCACTGCTTGAACCACAGGGTGCACACTACAGCCAGATTTGCTATTTGAATGGATCAAAGGTTTTCACATGGTTTGTGCACTGAAAAGGTTCAGCACAAAGTATAGCCTTTGGCTAGAAACCAGACAGATCATTTCTTCCCCACCTTTCTTAGCCATTCGTCCCGCCACAGAGAACTGGGTAGAGTCATTAAAAGCTCCTTTGCCTTTAGCTCTCCATTGTTCCTCCTTCTCCTGCAAGATCTTCATCCGTTCAGCCAAAGACAATTTTGGTTCTATGTCTGCAGAAGACTTCTAAAGACAGAAAAAGAAAAAGAACATGAATCTGTTTAGCTGTTCCACTCTGAAATCCCAATTGTGCTTAAGAACCCAGACAAGCTCAGATTGTGATTTATAAGTTTATGTCTTGCAAGAGAAACCACCACCTTATTGAGTTCATCTGACAAACACACTGGAGATGCATTGTTATAAAAAAATATTCAGATATCTGAATATGAACCACATGTTAATGCCAGGTGTAAAAGAGGCCGTTAGCACCAAAAAATTGCTTAAAATCCTCCAGCTGAGCTTTCATCTGTAACAAATAAATATCCTAAAATGAAGTAATGTAACACACGCTTATCAAAGTCAAAAACCAAAAGCACCACTTTTGATAGAGGCTGCCAATGAAATAAATTTCCATGGATGTATGATTTAAAAATCTGTTCTTGAGTTCTAGCAGTAATAATTACTAATAACAATTTGTATGGTGTGTTTTACTGTGTTGGCTAAATGGCCTGTGGTCCATTGGCAAATGGAGAAACCTTTCTCTGCCTTGCTTATGGAGTCCCAGTCAGTTCACTGTAAATTTTATGGTGCTGACATGCTATAACAAATATCTTTTCAAGGAAATTGCAGGGCTTGAAATGACTGGATCCATTAAACAGAAAAATAGCCCAAATGGTTTATTCAATTTAGCTGACATGATCTGGAGGGAATTTTAATTAGAGGGACCAGTGCCTGCATGTGGATAAATTACATGAGACCACAGAGAGATTTTTAAATGTAGGGTTGAAGCAACTGAAGTGCAATATGAAGCTGCTCATCAACTCAAATACATTTAACTGCTTTCAAATCTCATATTTACTTAATAAGAGGAAAGAGGATTTAGTTTGTACTTATGAGTTTTCCACTGAGAATATATTCCTCCAGCTACAAAGTCTGATGTAATCTGAAATTTGGTGTCTTTCTTTTTTGGTGACTCTAAAACCAGATGTTTCACTTCTTTGCTATTTTATCGATAAAACAGTAGAGTGAAGATAGGAAATGAGGAAGAACATGGAAGATGTTGCAAGCCGGATTCACACTTGTGTCACCCACACAAGAACCAAGGCTCAATGTGTCAGAGGATTTAAAGCAAAAGATTTAGAGCATAAAACAACAATTATAATTCACTCTAAATCAGCAACAAAGTGTCAGAATGAAATCATCCATCTGTCATCACCCAACAGCCACTCGCATCATGAATCAGACGCTTCATAAATGGGCCCCACGTGGAGTGTAATAATAACAGGTAATCTGATACTGGAGTCTGTCACTCAGACTGCGACTGAGAATGGGCCCTCGGGACTGAACGAGATGGAAACTGATTTACTAAACTGAAGGCCCACAATGCTTACTTCCTCCCCACATCTGGAACATATGGTCATCACAGGTGTCCCTTTCTATGCCTAAGTGTGGAAAAAAGCCCTTGTAAATTCCAGAATTTAATGTTCAAAGCCCTGTGGATAAATAATATCTGATGTGTCCCCAGTCCTTTAACAGGAATTTGAACATGTACACGTGTACACACTTGTGCACATACATATGTGCCAAAAGCTGTAAAGCCTTTAAGCAAATCATTTAAGGGGAATTCCTGGTGATGTGGGGTAGGAGGAGTTGGAATATTTCCCCTAAAGCCTCACAGGAAGACAACATTTTTCCATGAAACTCAAGAACCAGAGCTGTTATATATAAAGAGATATACTGACAGTCTGCCAATTTAGACTGGACCAATACTTATTTTAACAAAAGAAAAGAGCTTAGGCATGAATTAAATAAACAAAAAAACACATTTAACTAAAAGCAGAAGCAGACACACAGAGTAGTTTGTCAGTACACTACAAAAAATATTCTTAAAAATTCTTTAAAAAGACTTTTCGCATTGTTTTCCATTAAAAATATCTAAAATCCTTGAAACAAGATAAATTAGATCTGATATAAACTAGGGATCACAATATTATCAGAACATTATCAAAATTGGCCGATAATGGCTTAAAGGAAAACGCCACCGTTTTTCAATATTCCAGTATTTTCTTCCCTCAGCTTAGATGAGTTTATAGGTACCTCTCCCGTCTCAGTGCGTGCACTTAATCGCTCTAGCGCGCGGCGCCACTATGCTAGCGTTTAGCTTAGCACCATTCATTCCTTAGGATCCAAACAGAGATGAATTTAGAAGCTACCAAACACTTCCATGTTTTCCCTAAAGACGGTTACATGAGTAGTTACACGAGTAAGTATGGTGACACAAAATAAACAGTGGCGATTTTCTAAGCGGATAAAAAATGATAACTATAATGTATGGCGGAAGAGTACTTCTCTCTTCTCGCAGCACTTCGACCTCGGCGCAGTAATATCATCACTCCTGAAAACTCCCCCTCCCCCTCCCCCTCCCCCTCCCCCTCTCCCTTCCATCAACAGAACCAATATTACTGCGCCGAGGTCGAAGCGCTGCGAAGTGCTCTTCCGCCATACATTATAGTTATCATTTTTTATCTGCTTAGAAAATTGCCCCGTTTTATTATGTGTCACCATACTTACTCGTGTAACTACTCGTAACCGTCTTTAAATAGGGAAAACATGGAAGTGTTTGGTAGCTTCTAAATTCATCTCTGTTTGGATCCTAAGGAATGAATGGTGCTAAGCTAAATGCTAGCATAGTGGCGCCACGCGCTAGAGCGATTAAGTGCACGCACTCAGACGGGAGAGGAACGTATTAAATCGTCTAAGTTGAGGGAAGAAAATACTGGAATATGGAAAAATGGTGGCGTTTTCCTTTAAAATGTAAACATCGGCCTATATGAAAAATTATGCCAATATGCCTTGCTGATAAGATGAGCAACTCAAAGACGTGTCATTTGTATAGTTTTGATTGGGGGAAAAAGGCAACGCTCAATATGGCCGGTCTATTGAAGGAAACCCCGCCCTCTGAATAAAAGAGCCAATTGCTAATAGGTAAAGTCAGCGCATCACTGCAGCTGCCGTCAAAAGTCCCGGTTGCTATAGAAACAGCCAGTGTTCTGAGACGTGCGCTTAGAACTGCGCATGCACATTGACTGGTCTAGCTAGAAAATTAAGCTTTTTTTAAATGCTATTTGAGCATAAGAAACAACATTTATGAGACAGTTGTTGTCTGATTTCATTGGTGATTTTAAATATGAATTTTATTCGTAAGCTTGGTGAACAGTTTTGGAGAATTTGATGTTTCCCCATTCAAAGACATAGGAGCTGCACTTGTATGCTCGGAAGGCACTTCAAAGATGGCGGCCAGAATGACTTGCGTCTGCCATTGCTAAGCAACCATGACCTGCGCTGTAAATAGATAAATGGATTTCCAGCACTGAAAATCGCTTGCAGTAGTTCTACTAGATTAATTTAAAAATGGGTATCCCTGTATAGCTATGGTCAGCTGTTCCTCCATCTTGGCTGAGCTTTCAATGTTGTTACGGAAAGGGTGAAGCTAATTTGTTGGTTCTTGTCACATGACCTGCAGTGTGCTTGCAGCATTCTGAAAAGTTGAGATGTTTTTAGTCTCAGCCTCAGACGTCATATCCACGGACCGTTGGCTGAACGTCTGATGCATATAGCACAAAATTGGAAACACTTCAGGAGTTTTGAAGGTGTCATCGGATTGGTTGAATTATACAGGATTTCTGGGAGATGTGTGTGGAGTTCTTTAAGGTTCCGCCTGGAAAAAAAAATGCTGTGATGCCAAACCCCCACATGGAAGAAAGCCACTGTGATTACAACTGTGATGATTAGTGCTTATCAGGATCAACTAAACACTGGATTTTCAAAAGTATGTGAAATACAGTTGAAGTCAAAAATTTACATACACTTTGCAGAATCTTCAAAATGTTAGTTATTTTGACAAAATAAGAGAGATCATACAAAATGCATGTTATTTTTTATTTAGTACTGATCTGAATAAGATATTTCACATAAAAGACATTTACATATAGTCCACAAGAGAAAATAATAGTTGAATTTATAAATGACCCCGTTCAAAAGTTTACATATACTTGATTCTTAATACTGTGTTGTTACCTGAATAATCCACAGCGTTTTTGGACAACTGAGGAACTCATATGCAACTATTACAGAAGGTTCAAACGCTCACTGATGCTCCAGAAGGAAAAACGATGCATTAAGAGCCAGGGGTGTAAACTTTTGAACAGAATGAAGATGTGTAAATTTTTCTCATTTTGCCTAAATATCTTTTTTCTTTTTTTTTCATTTAGTACTGCCCTTCAGAAGCTACAGAAGATACTTAAATGTTTGCCAGAAGACAAAATAAGTGAAATTTACCCTGACCTTGAACCTTCTGTGATAGTTGCATATGAGTCCCTCTGTTGTCCTCAGTGTGAAAAGATGGATCTCAAAATCATACAGTAATTGTTGGAAAGGGTTCAAATACACAACAATGCTGAAAAACCACATAATTTGTGGGAATGGGGTCATTTTTATAAATTCAACTATTATTTTCTCTTGTGGACTATATGTAAATGTATTTTATGTGAAATATCTTATTCAGGTCAGTACTAAATAAAAATAACATTCATTTTGTATGATCCCTCTTATTTTGGTAAAATAATTAACATTTTGCAGATTCTGCAAGGTGTATGTAAACTTTTGACTTCAACTGTATTTAAAGTTCGCGGCATAGAATCTTTAATATATGTCCAAGAGTTTTACACACCGGTCTGTTATTGTGGGGACATTTTCACGACTAGAGTACCCACTCTAGCAGCACTTTGCGCTGCCGCTTCGCTTGATCTGAGGTGGCTACAGCGATCTATCACGTCACATTAAAGAGTGCCAAAACAGTATTTATTGCTTCAGTTTCATAATAAAATGTACAGAATTTGAAATCAGGAGACTTTTTTCATATCAAAAGTAACAACACACAAATCTTAGCCTATTGCAATTTATTGGATGGGAGGCGCACTATATGTAGGCTGTTCATTCATCAACTGAAAACAGCATTGATTGGGATTTAAAAATTGATAGTGTTACATAAAAGTGAGAATCTATTAAAATCAAGAAATAATATATATATTTTTTTTACCCAGCCCTAGCATATTTTGTTTTTAGTGGCCTCTGCTGCCACTGCGAGGTGTGGTGTTGAACATGAAAAGAGTCTCTGTTCATCTCTCTTCATAAATAAATAAATGGATAAGCCTATATGTTCGTCCTTTAGGTTCATTATTAAAAATGAAAATGTGAAGCAATTAAATGTGTTATTATAATTAAAATAGCTATGAAAATTAAAATTATAACAGAATTTTTACGACCCTGTCCGTCAAAATGACAGACAATGTTAAAATCTAACGCAACCTCTGGTTCGGTAAGGTGTTTTACTTACGTAAGGGGCACTGTTGGCCTACTTGTAATAAAATGAAAGTAAAATACACAAATAACATTGACCCCCAGTTTCATAGACAAGGCTTAAGCATAGTCCCAGACTAAAATGCATGTCTGGGCTGTTTTAACTAAAAGAAATTATTTTAATTGATCTTAAAATATGTCACTTTCACTGCAAAAAAATGCTTTTCTTACTTAGATTTTTTTTTTTTTTTTTTTTTTTTGTCTTGTTACCAGTCAAAATATCTAAACATTCTTAAATCAAGAAGGATTTTCTGGACAACTAAAAATTATTGTCTTATTTTCAGAAAAAATAAGTCACAATTAAGTTTTTGCTTGAAATAAGCAAAATAATCTGCGAATGGGGTAAGCAAAATAATCTTATTTCAAACAGAAAACAAGATAATTTTTACTTGTCAAGAAAATCCTTGATTTAAGAATTTTTAGATATTTTGGCTGGAAACAAGACAACAAATCTAAGTCAAAGCATTTTTTGCAGTGTTAATTGTGTTGTCTCAAGATACACACCAGTAGTGTTTTTATCTAAGACATGTTTATAAAAGCTACTTAAATGTCCTAAATGAATGGCCTTGTCAGAAAGCCTGTCCTAAGAACTTAAGTTTAATAATTACTTCTATGCATTCCAATTTTATTAGTGCACATAGGAAGACAGGACTGCTAAGGTGCGTTCCGATTGACAGGGTCCCTACGCAGTGTTTACTGCTCCCTACTCCCTAATGAATGGATATCCGTTGAAGTGGACTTTGCTGACAATAATTTCTCATTTGGAATGCCCTGGAATGTCAAAGAAAGGCAATGATGGGGTCACGTAGATTATGATATAAAAAAAAATAAATATCGTAATTTATTTTACTTTCAAATTTAAATACATAAAAAATACATATACAATTATGTATCTAATAAATATAGTCAAAATTTATGTTTAAACTATTAACAGATTGTAGTGGTCTCATCTCTTGCGCTTTCTTTCCCACACTTAGCCTCATAACCTTAGTTAACTCTCCTGAGGTAAATAGAGTAAAATAAAAAATGACTGAGCCTCAGTTGTTTCTCGCCGGTTTTACTTAGTTTTGCATATTCATACAATATAATATGTAAATGTAACATTCATCGCCATTACCATTCATAAATACTCTAGTTTGTATAATAATAAAAGCATTTATTGCAACCCTTCCATTGCAGAGCCTTTAAAAACTCTTTCAATGGCTCTGCTCCATCGTTAGTTCTGACTGGTGACGCGGCACACAATAACATTTGGGTGATTTTCCCTATCCACTTCCTGTGAAGTGATGTATCGATGTTCCCTTATTCCCTATACCGTTTGCAGTTCCCTTCGAACTGAACATGTTCGCTCCCTTCGGACTGGAATCTCACTTAAGATAGTGGAATACCCTATGACGTCCACTTCGCAATCCACTTATGGTCGAATGGAACGCACCTCTAATGTTAGTCTATGCAACTGTATTAATGCTCTGTGTAATGCGTTTATACATCGATGTAAGTCCACATATAGGCTACGTATATATTCATGTGGCATATATTGAGAAATGCGCCAATTAGTGTTAACCACACGAGTATTATCATACTACGCCACAAGTGTTTTATGTACATTTCACACTGTATTATTACATCTTGCATTGAGTATATTGATATTTATGTTAAGAATAGAGACCTGATAGTCTAATCTGTGTACATTGTGCATATGTTGTTGATTATTATTATTATTGCAAGTCATGTTATTGTAACATGTCTCCACAGAATATCGTTTGTCATTATTTTTCTTTATTTGTTCTTTAGACCATTACTACATATCATTACCATAACTAATTATGGTGCAGATGATTGTTCAATAAATCCTTCTTTATGAAGAATCTCTTCTCCAATCACTGATTCTCGGATCGGAATCCTGTCTATATTTGGCCACCTCAACCAGTAAAACAGAGACTGTAGTGAGACTTCACTACAGGACTAATCCTGGCTTAACCTAAACCCTGTCTGAGAAACCAGGCCTAAAAATGTGTTTCTGATTAAATAAAGCAGTAATTTATGTAATAAAATCGCAAGTATGTTTTTATTTAAAAGGTCAGAATCTATAGTTTGCATGAAAAAAAAAAACACTTGTAAATGAAATAATTTTATACATACAGATTTATTCATTAGTGTGTAGATTTTCAGAATTTTTATTTGATTTTTGTGTGTGTGTGTGTTTTCTTTTGCTTTAGACCATTTCCAAATATTAAATCTACAAATAAAATGTTAAGGTTACCACTGCATCTGTCTGAAAAAACAAAAAAAACAAATAAATAAATAATAAAAAAACAAACAAATAAATAAATAAATAAATAAATAATGCCAAAAAAAATGCAGTGATTGATTTACAGTTATTTTCAAAGCTTTCAATGTACTCTCATTATGCAAGAACTTCATTATTGTTTATTTAATTCTAACAAGTAATTTTTTTTTTGTTAAATTTAAAAATAATTTGCTTATAATCTCTGCACAGGAGAGACTTGGTGTTGTTTCCAAAAAAAAAAAAAGGAAAAACATTGGTATCAGCATTGGCTATTGGCTAAGTTGAGTTGAAAAATATTGGCATATTGGATATCAGCAAAAACCCACTATCATGCATCCCTAATATAAACACTGAACACTTGTTTTCAGGGTGAATCTTGAATACAAAAGTATTTTGTCTTGTAGCAGAAAAAAAAGTCAAACAATCTGCCAGTGCCACAAGACATGATTTTTTTTTTTTTTTTTGGCAGCAGGCATACATATAATTGAGACATAAAGATGCAACACAATATTTCTAATGCATCAAAAATACCAAAAACAAAACAAAACAAAACAAAAAAACACTAGCACAGAACTTAATGTATAGCATTACTCACCTGGGAGTGGAGCACTACAAACTATGCTGAGGCAGATAGAGAAAGCAGAGGAGATAGAGCAGGTGCCTGAGGTGAAAAAGGAATGACACAGAGGGTAAAGACAGAGGTCAAAAGGTTTTTCTAAATACACTTGGGTGAATCTCACAAAAAATGTCTGTTCAACTAAAAAAATATTGTATACAAAAATATAATAAATATAATATAATATAATATAATATAATATAATATAATATAATATAATATAATATAATAACTATAAACTATACTATAAAAAATAAATAAATTAATAAATAAATAAATAACTTCATTATTGTTGATTATTGCAATTTTTGATAAGGCAATTTTAATGGGCATTTCTTGACAGCTTTTGTGAGATTCATATGGTTAGAAGGTAAATAAGAAATCAGAAAAGACAACTATAATGGCTCCAGCATCTCCAATCCAAAGACATCTCAAACAACTTAACATAAAAATCACCTAAAGCCAAGAGCTCACCAGGCAAACTGTCTATCATGTGAGTCAATGACAGTCCAGAGCTCTAGAGGAGCGATTAGATGGTGTGACTGGATGTCAGACTCATGACTGAAGAGGTGCAAAGCTAGGAGCACCTCCAGGGGGGCTGAACAGAGAAAGAGAGATTGAAAGAGTGTGAAAGAGAGAGACTGGGATGAGGTCATTGTTACAGTTCTTAAGCAGGTTTCCCATAAAATGGGATTCCCATAAAATGTTTTCATTCGGCTCTGTTTTAGCTGAGCTCACATTTTTAAACAGTTTCTAGTGAGCACTCAAAAAGTGAGACAAAGCAAATAAAAGAAAGATGAAAAGAAAAAGAGAGAAACTGACTCATCATTCTTGAGAGGATTAGAAATTGTGCGTCAAATCCCTGGGGTTCAGGGAGATTTTCTCAGATTTTCTCTGTAATTTGATTTATCTGTAAAGGGTAACACATCAATCCTCATCTGCTGAGGAATCTCTAATGAAACATCTGACAAAGCAAGCAAATGACTTCGTTTTTTTTAAACATGCCCAGCAATGCACAGTGGGAGATCGAAGATTTTGACACGGAGCTCTGTTTCACGTAAAAGCAATTATTGGTAATATCTGTACAGGAGAAAAACTGCTGAACCAAATGAGGATGTCTGCTTGGTACAACCCTATCATAAGCTACATGGCATTATGATCAGTGGCTTAGCTTGGCCTGGCTAAAAGGAAGCAGCTGTAAGCAGGTGCATGTGTCTGCAATGTGTGCCCTTGACATTAGAATTGCATTCTTTTCATTTCTTTCTTTTTTTCAGGGACAAAAAGAATGACAACATCTACATTTTCATGTTTTCTTTGGCACAGATCTCATTATGTGCCCTTTCACAATCACAGACGTTCCCTTCTGCATTCAGGCCTGCTTCTTGTCACATTACATGATTTTAGATTGTATAACTGTATGTCTCATAGCGTATTCTCATGTCTTTCCAAATCTGTGTGTTACTGGATCTCACGTCTATATTCGGTGGTCAAATCACATAAGGGAGATTGTTTTTACAGGCTTTCATTTAGCTATGACTGTCACATTTATAGAGCCACCAGATAGCCCAAGAGAAACTTCATAAGGGATCATGTACTGAATATCATCTCAAACCCTGACAGGGAGATATGGACTTTGAGGGGACTTGAAGACTCCTTAAGGAGATTCATTTTTACAATAATCACATATTGACGGCTTATTACCCAGCTACTTGCCAAACAAGTAAATAACTGGAGATGAAATATCGATTTGAGTTGAAATTATGTGATAATGTGAGAAGAGAGGGCAATGAATGCTACAAGAAATATGAATCAGCACAATGCATGGTCAACAAATATTAGCAATCAAACAGACAATAATAATGATTTTCATCTATTTTCTAAAGCTGAGCAATATGAATGAGTCAGGTTAGACCAAACCTCTCTGACAAAACTTACTGATCAGCTCTTCAGCCAGACAGATGGTGACTTGCTCAGAGTCAGCTTGAGGCCCAGACAGAAGATTATTCACTGAAATTTGGCACAAATTTCGTATTTCCCCCGACTCGGATTAATGGAAGCAGTGTGAGACTGGAAAGACTGAATTTAAGATGTTCTTCTTGTTAAGTCATTTTTACATAGGAACAGTGGTGTTGCTAGGATTCAAGGCCCACTGCACAAAATTTTCTAATTTTTGGTAGAAAAAAAAAATTGAACAATGAAGACAATGTGTTAAGATAATCTTATTAAGAGTGGTACTAAAACACTTCTGAATCCATGTGATAATATTGTGCAATGAAAAGAATGAAGTTCACATCTAGGCCTGCATTCACTCTATCTAGTGCTTCATACTCCAGTCTATCTAGTGCTTCATACTCCAGTCCAGTAGATGGCGGAAATGCGACTTCTGACAGCTAAAATGACAAATGGGACGGTCTTGCGGACTTAACCAACATGAGTATGCAGCAGCCGTTGTAAGCCTGTAAGACTGAAAGTGTGCATTATGTGTGCCATTTGGGATAAGGTTGCTTTTCGCCACACAAAAACTGAAAGAGATCATCAGCCTTTTTTTCCCGATACTCTTGTGTTAAAGTCATGATATACTGCCATTATATTGAATTCACCACACAAGATATTTATTAATTATCATTTTTGAGTTCTTCAGAAGAAAGTAAATAATTTTTGCATCAACCACACCTTTAAAATCAAGAAGGGAAACAAACTAATCCGTATTTTTGTGTGGGTATAAATGTTTGATCTGGGAATTCATATAACTGGATATGCTGGTTAGGTTTTAGAATTGGTAAAGCTGAGTGTAAATCCTCCTCATGTGCTCACACCCCCTTCTCAGCAGGACAGCCCAGCAGAGGAACTTGCTGATTCAGCACTGGAAACTAACTCTTCCTCCCCCACCCTTCCCAGCGGATTTACCATCCCACTAACAGCTCCTCACATCAATAGAGCTTTTTCTGCAGTCCATTGTTTTATGCTGTCTCCACTCTACAGCCAACCAACACAGACACTGCATGAACCTCAAACTGCACACAACAAAAGTGTTGAATACTGTGAAAAGTTTCAATAGGTTGATTCAGCCCATTTTTCTCAGCTACTGACAGTGGAAGTGGAAGTTGTTTCAGAGAGTGTGTGGGTACCTTCTTCCTCCAGGCATTCTCACTTTCCTGCAGCTGAACGTAACGGTCAGCCAGGGGTGTCTGGACCACATTGGTGAGTTTATTCTTGGCCCGCCAGTCATCTTCACCACTCTTCAACTCTGCCAGCCTGCCAAACAAAGAGGCTAAGTATTATAAACACATTACAGACAGAGAGAGTGAACTTTCCAACTAAGCAGCTTCTGTGTTTAGACTGTGTCCGCGATATAACAAACATCCCATTAATGGACTTCTGTGCGTTCATTCAAAGCCGGGTAATTTTAAGAAAATTAAGGTTAAAAACAGAAGCAGTGTCAGAGGTGTGGTTTAGAAGTTGGTGCACATACAGGAGATGCGGGTTCAAACCCAGTATAGATAGACTGATAATCTGTTTAACTGATATTTTTTATTGATATTCATACTTTCTACTTAAAATATCTTCACATCAACATTCACACTTTTCTATGCATAGTATTTTAAACAGTTCAAACAAACACTAAATTGAAGAAAACAAATTTTCATTCAATTATTTTAAATAAATTTGCAAACACAAAACATCATTCCTACCATTACATTCATAAAACGTGTTTTTATTCTTGTAGTCACACAGTCGAATGATTCATTGCTGTCAAAAGCCATAATAAACCAACTCTAAGACTTTTAACAAAGAATTGGCATCAGCCATAATATTTACATTAATACATTTGGCAGACACTTTCATCCAAAGCAACTTATGTTGATTCTCAGGGAATGAATGAATGAGCTACCCACAGCTGTCAAGCAAAATCATGAACATTATGAAAACTACTCCCACCATACCTCTCTTTAAGGGATGAGCTCATGCTCTCATCCAGGCTGCTGTCTAGCTCCTCCCCTTCTACAGATTGGGAGCTGGAGGGGATTTTGTCCACAGAATCTGGGGAAGGAGTGCGAGGAGTCTCACTCAAGCTGCTTTCCTCTCTCTGAAGCCTCCTCTTCTCTCTATCCTCCTCATCATCATCATCATCATCATCATCATCCTCAACCTCTTCGTCCTTGCCCTTCTTTCCATCAACAACAGTCAGCTCCTTGCAGGTTTTGATGGCAGGAGTTGTGATCTGCTCCAACTCAGTGGGTTCTGTGTCCAGACTAGTTGAGTGGCTCTTCTTCAGGATGCCTTTGATGCTGCGCTGACCTGAGTCCTGTCTCTGCAGAACTGGCGTGGTGGCTTTTGGCTCTTCTGTGCCCACAGAACACTGCCTTTTTCTCACTTCCTGCTCATTCTGTGTAACCTAGAATACACAATGCCAAAAAATACATTGAGAATGAGTTGGAGAAGTAGTTTGAGATCTTGAATAGATACAGTTTCACACCATCTTATATGAACCCCTTAAGTGCAAATTTTGTGCAGATTTCTTATATGTTTTGTTTCTTAAATACTCATTCAATTTAAAGACTCATGACTTGTGAGAATGAGCATTAAAATAGAAATGCGTTTCAAATTAAACAGCATTATTGCTTCAAAATAAACAGAATTTCTAAGAATTTCTAACTAATTTCCACATATTTTGCCCTGAGAGATGCATCACTGCTTAAGAAAAGTCTTGCCAGCAAATTAAAGAAAACTGAAACAAAGCAGTCTTATCTTTTGGGGTAAAACAACATGCAAAAATAAAGCACTGACCCCCACGCCTTGTCAGTTTTTTTCTTAATACATGTGGTCAAAGTTTCTCCAGGTAGGAGAAAGCGAGGGAGATAAAGAGATGCGACTGGTCAGTGTGAGCGAAGGAATAAAAAAAACATGGTTGGTGGTCTGTATAACAGCAGCACAACCACACACACCCCTCAGTGAGGAAAGAACACTGAGACAGTGACCCAGAGAGAGAGAGGGGCAGGACAGTGAAGACTCATGAGGGGTGTGGGAGGATGTCTGGAGCCACTGCAGATCACATGAACACATTACGAAAAGATGCTGATTAATGAGGAGCTGTCATAGAAGCACATAGCTGTCAGAAAGAAAGAAGGAAAAAAAAAAAGCAGTAAGAGTAAACTAATCTAACCCAACTTCAATTTAGGTTGTGCAGGGTGACTGCTTACCGTTTTTTCTATCACATTCTCATCATCTTTGTTTCTCACATCCTCCTCTCCTGCAGTGAAGGACTGAAAGCAGGATATCTTCTCATCCTCTCTGAGACTCTTCCTTTCTTCAGAACTTTTCTCATCTTCATCTGATGAGGAATGGCTGCATAGTGGAGATACGTTTTGATAGGAATCACATTTTACAATGAAATTTATTTTTCGATATATGATTTCATGATTTTTTTTTTTTCATTTAAAAAGCTGAGTATGTGTTATTAACAGTGTCAAATAAACAAGTGAAAACCAGTCGGTCTGATATATAATTATGTGTGAGGAATCAGCCTGCTTTCCGTAAAGTTATTCATTGTGAATATTTACACATAATAAGGTGAGTCATAGCGATGAATGCTGCCAAAGACTGAAAGCAAAAGAAAGAGCATTCATTCCAAATTCCACGGATTTAACACTCGATTCACACACATACACAGAACATATAATCTAAAATATTACCTCACACTAGCTAAAATACACAAATCATATTGACAACATACAAATTTTGCCATTATATATTTAAATAACTGACTGACCATGCATCAATAACTGTGGCAATAACGGTTTATAGCTAAAATTCATGAATGTAAAAAGACATTCAGAACAGTGTCTGGCTAGTGTAATCTGAGTTTGACACCCCGGTTTTACACCCTCACTTTAAAGCAATCTGTGTGTGAATCCAAAACCTTTGACCCTGGACTGTCAAGCTAAACCCAGAAGATAAAAGTGAACAGTTTAGATCTGAAAACTGCAGCTTGCAGCAAACTGTGTGCCAATGAACCAGAAACATCTACCACATACACGCACACACACAAAGCCTATGCAGCCCAAAAAATGCATATGACCTGGATATTGTTGATCTACACCACATCAGACACCACACAACATATACCAGACCCCTGGAATGGAGCCAGATGAGATGGGATCCAGAAGCCTTGAGTCTGAAGTTTCTACAACAAGCCAAATTTATAGCAGACCTCTGTCTTTTGTAAAGTAACACTCTATCAAATCCCTAAAACCAACCTTTAGAAAAGGAGCTTTGCTCAAATTCTCCCTCCCATAAGCCCTTGGTCTATAAACTCCAAGAGACATTCACACAGTCCAAAAGGGGCTCAAGGGGGTCAGTAATATGGAGTGCTTGGTCATGACGCAGATATCCAGTGATAGGTAGCAGAGGTCTGTTCTATAGTGTAATAAGAAGCAGACCTCCGATCTTTAATATTTCAGCCTCACTACGTTCCAGAAACACGCAAACGTGCCACTCACACATACATGCATAATAACCTCAGACACATGCTACGGTTGAGCTACTGGTTTACCTTCTGGAAAGCTTATCATTAAAGCATGAAGAGAGACATCCATTCAAAATAAACAAACAAATCACAGACACACACACACACTTATTTCACTATCCTTGTGAGGACTTCCATAGGCGTAATGGTTTTTCTACTGTACAGACCGTATATTCTATTGCCCTACACCAACCCTACACCTAAACTTAGCCCTCACAGGAGACTTTTTGCATTTTTAGATTTTCAAAAAACTTCATTCTGTGTGATTTAGAAGCTTCTTTACCCGTGGGGACCTCAATTTAGGTCCCCACCGTGACACGAGTCCCTATGAGTCTGTGTGTATTCAGGTTTAAGTCCCCACCTGAATAGAAAAACGGGTACACGTACACACACACACATACACACACAGAGTCAGCAGGCTTCACAGAGATGCTTATCTGTCAAACAGGCATTTTGCATTCATCTGCTATGACTCACTGCCATCCTGGCAGGAAACACATCAAAACTAAACCAACACAGAGGATTACAAAGTCTAAAAAATAAGCTTGTGTTAATCACCTCAAAAGGGATTACAGGCAACTGAAAGATGTCATTCCAAACCTATATGCATTTTTTTTTTCTTCAGTGGAAGTCCATACACAAAGTCAAAGAGGAACAAAACAAGACTGGAACTGACTTTTATTGTATGGACAAAAAAACACAGATTTAAATTTTTGGTTAGCTAACCCTTCAACCATAAACAACTAGCTGACTGTTACCTGGTGGAAACTGTCCTTTTCCCACTTATATGCTCTCTTTGTGGCTTTGCATAGCGAGTAGTGTCTTCTGCTTGGTTCTTTGGATTTGCTGAGCTGTCGGTCTTCTCCAACCCCTTGTGGCCAAAGGGGAAAAAAACATGAATACAGAGATTTTAAAGCTCATAGTGAGGAACCATGGGTACTTTCCACATCAAACTAATCCTTGAGGGATGGCCCATTCAAAATCTCACAATTAGCCAATCAGAGCCAGGGGAGTTTTGTCAAGTAGATTTTTTTTTTTTTTTTTTTTTTAAACAAAGCCTGGGCAGAACCAAAGGAGCTGCAGGGCTCCAGGCATGCACGCATGCGCACACACGCACATACACACGCACG
The DNA here is from genome assembly GCA_039654775.1 of Spinibarbus caldwelli. Taxonomy (NCBI): domain Eukaryota; kingdom Metazoa; phylum Chordata; class Actinopteri; order Cypriniformes; family Cyprinidae; genus Spinibarbus; species Spinibarbus caldwelli. Next base: position 18,105,367 of record CM077256.1, read on the forward strand.
CACGCACAGCCTGGGAAAAGCTGTTGTCTTCAGATTGAATGAGGCCAATGGGATAAAAGGGACTTAAGGGAGGCCATAGAGGTCAAAGTGGTTGTGACTACTCTCGATTCACTAGATCTGAGAGTGGAGATCTTGGGGAATTGAGGTGATACTCATTTACTAAATATTAAAGGAATGTTTTGGGTTAAAAAGAAGTTAAGCTTAATCAAGTTAAGGGCAATCGATTAGCATTTACAGTAACACACTTAAAATGAAAGTCTATAGGACAGGGTTTGCATTGAGATAAATGGCAAAGTATATATACAGTTGTGCTCAAAATTATTTATACCCTTGGTAAATATGATCAAAGAAGGCTGTGAAAATAACTCTGCATTTTTTATCCATTTGATCTTTAATTCAAAATTAAAAAAAAAAAAAAAAAAAAAGATATTTTTCTCTAGTACACAATGGCCACAAAAATAAAAAAATATATTAAAATATAAAATAAAAATATTAAAATATTTACCAAGGGTTGGAATAATTTTGAGCACAACTGTGTGTGTGTGTATTATATATAATATATATATATATATATATATATATATATATATATATATATAATAGTTATTTAGCAGACGCTTTTACCCAAAAGCGACTTACAAAAGAGGACAATAGAAGCAATCAAATCAACAAAAGAGCAACAACATGCAAGCGATATGACAAGTCTCGGTTAGCCTAATGCAGTACACATAGCAAGGTTTTTTTTTTTTTTTTTTTTTTTTTTTTGTCGTTTTGTTTTTTAAGAATAAAAGTAGATAGAATAGAAAAAAGAAACCTAGTGTTAGTTTTTAAAGAAAAAGTAGTAGTTAGAGAATAAATATGCAATTGATAGAGGGTGAAGGGTGTGTGTGTGTGTGTTTTTTTTTTTAAATAAAAAGACAGATAGATAACATAGAATTAGAACAGAGAGTGGTAGAGTTAGAGGGTCAAATAAAGATGGAAGAGATGTGTTTTTAGCCGTTTCTTGAAGATGGCTAAGGATTCAGCTTCTCGGACTGAGTTGGGCAGGTCATTCCACCAGGTGGGAACAGTGAATGAAAAAGTCAGTGAAAGTGATTTTGTGCATTTTTGGGATGGCACAATAATGCGTCGTTCACTTTAGGGCTGCAGCTAATGATTATTGTGATTGTCGACTAATCTATTGATTATTTTTTCGATTAGTCAACTAATCTATCAATTATTTTTCAATTAATCTATTTATTATTTTCTTATCAGTTGATGAATTCTTTAGTTAAACTATCAATGAATAGTGAATTAAACTATCAATGAACAGTAACTTCTGCTATTAATCTTTTAATATTTTATTCAAACATCTCATAACTAATACTTTACAAAAAATAAATAATAACAACAAAGGAGGAAAGAAAGAGAATAATAACAATAAATAAAGATAATAACAAGAAAAGAGAGAAAAAGATGTAACAACAATAAACAATAAATAATAAAAAATAAGAAAAGAGAGAAAAAGAAAAATAACAATAAATAATAAAGAAAAAGAGAAAGAGAGAAAAAGAAAGAGAGAAAGAAAGAAAGAAAGAAAGAAAGAAAGAAAGAAAGAAAGAAAGAAAGGACAGTAGCCACGTTTACATGTACATTTTTTTTGTCATTCCGATTAAAATCATTCAGATTGAAAGATTCGGTGGACTGTTTACATGAGACGTAATCTAATCCGATATGGTGTTTACATGTGCCTGTGCTTTCAGTTTTGGGACACGCTAAGTAGCCTACAATGTCAACAAATACAAATCCCCAGAGGAAAAAACGCCCGTATTTGCGTTAACATTTTGCTTGCACTTGCTTAGAATAAACAGACTAATATTTGAATCCCTTGCGTTAATTCGAGCGCTCAGTCATATGGTGAGAACACGATCATATAAATCATATGGCCATCTTCTGTACCACACACAGAACCAAACTGATTTCTCATTTCTAATAACTAAGTATCTACCAGATAAAATAATAAACACAATATAGCTTGATCTCAGCCAGTTGATCAACGCATATCATCATACCGCCCTAATTTCTTAATGTTAAAGCATTAAGGGATAAAATAACAGTACGACCCTCTGTAATGCCACTCTGAAATGAATTGTATTTTGATACTAAAAAGTTTTACTGTACTTAAATAGAACAAATACATGAGATCTTACCAAGAGTTGCTAAACAATGAATCAAAGTAGTGTTGCTTTATGAACACAGAGATTGATCGCAACGAGCTATCACACATAACATTTCCAAACGTGTTTTCATACAATATTCATGGCGTGAGCACTTCTAAATTCAAGCAGATCGGAAATCATGAATCTGTTATAAATAAATACAAATGACAAAGGCAAATTTTGGTCAAATTGTTTATTTTCATTGATCTATACTTTCACTATCATCATTGTGTTGTTTCTAAACTGAAAAGCAGAAAATCACGCTTCATTTCAGATCCGTTTTTCACTCTGGTCATGAGAGCAGATACGTTAGCTCATAACACAGCAAGCGTTCTCCATTCTAATGTGTTTTTAACTGTATAATTAAAATTTTAACTTTATACCTCCACTATTACCCAGTCTCTACTGTAGTGTCGGTGTCCCCAAATCACAGAATACTGCGTTGCCAA